>JAQFVV010012395.1:7986497-8003172 GCA_028023455.1 Epiperipatus broadwayi | reverse complement strand
GTCCCAGCTGGAGGTCATGGTTCACATAGAGACTCAAAATAAAAAGGGGGTTTATATGGAAAACCAATGATTTAGTGGATTCTGACAATTGCAGAGTGGTACAGATATGATTTGGTTGATTAGTAATGGTTTGAACCATAATAATGATAATTCTTTCTGGCAACATTATAAAGAATAGAATTTAAATCAAAGAAATATTTAAACAAATAGAGTAATGAACCTTAGAGATTGGGAGTGATGACAAACTAAGCTTATTTAAATAACAATATTAGAGGAATTTATTAAAGAATTTAGTACAAAATAAGTCGAGTCTTTGTTTATACAACTTGGTTATTTTATTATTTAATTTGTTTTGATGCAGCTTTGACAAACAATATAAAAGTTTGTTAATTGGTCGGCCAAAACCAATTAGCAATAAAATATTATTAGCCCTGTTCAAGATAAATAAATCTCTTTATATATATTAAAAGATATGAAAGTGTACATTTAAAACATTATTACATTTATAATCATTTGTATATAATGAGTGTGGGAAGCAAAATAATTCTTAAATAAATAATTGACAATTGTACAGTCAAATTTAATTAATTAATTATTTGTTTGTGAAGGACGTGCCATCATGGCAGAGAGCATTGCAGGATTGCTACATAAAGCTATAAAATGATGATGATGAGGAGGGCAGTATGCTATTGCAAATTACAACAAAAGAAATGAGGTTTGCTATGAACCTCTGGGTGGCTTTGCTAAAGAAGTTCCTAATATGTACAGGAGATAAGAGAAATGCTAGCCCTCCAGCTAAAGCATGTCTCTAAATAATCATGATAATATTTCGATGTGTATATACATCTTAATGACAATGCTCGAAAAATCCCCTGGTATGAACCATGTCTACTTTGGGGGAGAGTGAGAGATTGGACTGGTCAGATTCCGAAGGTCCTAAGAAGTTTGTAGCAAAGCAAGAATAGCCATAATAAAGAAATGGTGGTAACTATAAATACACAATGCCCTCGACGTATATATATAAAATAATGTATCACTAACAAAATAATGAATCCTGATTCAAATCATTTGCTCCCTGACATAATGTAAAGTCCTAGAAACATTAGGTCATTAATGAAGGAATAGTAAATTATATTACGGCAAGAATTAAAACTAAATATAAAATTGCTTTCCCACTCACACGGAAGATTACAAAATAGGACTTGTCTTTCATTAACACAGACGGGCATTAAATATCAAACTAATAAATTGTAAATCATACTTTTAATATTTTCTGACAAATAAAAATATATGTATGAAATATATATACTGATAAAATTCTATGATATTTTTACTCAATTGATTCACGAAAATTATTTATTCTTTCAGAAATAATTACAGGGCTATTTAAATTGAAGGTAACAGTAAGATATTTTTAAAATAAATCATTCAAAATAAATATATATATATATAACATACAAAACCAAACGAGCTTTCGATTAGTTAATTTACAGGAAGTAAGACTTCTTGTAATGATTTTTAAATTAAAAGAAAAATAACAGGGGGAGGATTTAAAGCTAATAGCTCATTGAATTTTGCAGTCAAATAATCTAAACAAACCGACAAAATTAATTTAATTTGCCGCATCAAAATAATGTAGTTTTATAAGAATTGATATTTTAACTTAAATAAATTTAAAAGATGCATTTTAAAACCAAGCCGTATAAACATTACACAAATATATAAAATATAAATTAATATAGATTTTGAAAACAAATAAAATCAATCAATGGCTTGCTGCAAATTGGATGTTACCTCAGAATCAATCAGTTAATAGAGGCAGTTAATACAGTCAGATCATTTCAGGCTTCCTCGACACAGACAGTCTCTGGCTAGATGTTTAAAGCACTGCAAAGGCATGAATGGGCTGGTGGAACAGACCTCTGAGAAGCAAACGACCGATCTTTTCACCCCGTCATTTCTTTAGGCACGATATATATATATATGTATTCCTCACTTCTCTTCAGTAAACTCAGTAATAATTTTCTTCAATCAAATTTTCCACTATTTATATCTTCTGGTCTTATCTACAGGATTCAATCTATACTGACCACCAATTGTAATTGCTCTAAATGCTTCTCTGTGGTATGTGCCAGCTTTGGAGGGAAATTAGAATCCTACATGCCCAAGGGTTGATTTGCTAATTAAAAAACAACAACAAGCATATTAAGTTTATCAGTCATTGTACTAACAAAATCTGTTTAATTAAGGTTTAGATTAACAAAAATGTAGATTTTATTCTGAAAAATTTTAGGAATTTGGTACAATGACTTTTAAACATATTTTCCATAAACTTAAATAGAAATTTACAAAATATAATTGAAATATTACATTGTTTAAATAATTGATTCTCAAGTGTACATTGATTAAAAGATAAATATAAAATGTTACCCACTAATTAATTGAAGAAAATGAACTTTAATAAAGAATTTGAAATATTTGTAACATTTTATAGATATCTAGGATTCAATTTAATTTAAGAAAATAAACGCAATATACATTTTTACAAATATAAATAAATAAACTATTATAAAAGGTTAGTTAATCATAAAATCCAAATTAATCAAAAGGTTATAACAATTATAAATATACTACCACCTCATATGAGATGGGTGTCAGTTAATAATGATTGGGTTCAAACCCAGACTAGTGCTGATGACATTGGCACTAGGTGAAGCAGAAATATGTGTACTATATTTCCAGCTTCATATCCCTCGAGTTGGGGGAAAAAAACAAGAAAAAAAAACTTTTTACTTGGGCGTCCAGTGACAATAGAGGCTGACCAAGGGTTTACTGACCAAGGTTTATTATATTATTATTGGAACGGTAACTGTATTGAGATCTGCAAGCCTTTAGTTTCTTCTAAATTTATTACTCTGCTGAAGTTACAATTCTTAAACTATCATGTTATTAAGCGATTTATTTCTTAGCAATTCTTTCTTATCTTCCTCATTCTACTAACTTACTTCATTTAGTTACTATTAGATAATATTCCTTAGATAAGATTTATATATCAACAGTCCAGCAACATAATATGTATTTCAATTACATGGGGTCATACACAAAGGGTCTCACATTTTGAAAATAATTAGACTTCCCCTGGATCTGGAGGTATTTCATGATATGGTTTTAAATGGGAAGCATTAAAAGTCTCTTTTTGTTCATTAAAAATTTCTTTGCTTATTCCTCATTAGCTAGGATGAAGGCACTATTTTTATGTTTCCGATGTTTATTTTTGTGTTTTTTCTCTTCTTCCTTGCTCTGCTGTTTATCCTGTTCTTTATCTCGATCTTTCATCATATTGTATGCTATTTTCCTGATTATTTCTGAAAGCAGTTTCTCTCTTCCTTTAATCACTTCCAAATCATTATTTAATTCTTGTATATTATCCTTTGCAACATCATTTTTCAATGTTTCTAATGGAATTTCATTTTTATTTGAATTCCCTATTACATTATCATTTATTTTGGGAATTTCTGAAGTAGGTTTATCTTTTAACATATTTATTTTGTATTCCTTTTCATTTACTTCCATGTCTATAGACTTCTCAATGTTCTCAACTATTTTTTGTTGTTCAAGAAGTTCTGGCATGATCTCAACCTTAATTTTAGACTCTTTCACAATTTTTAAATCAATTTTAGATTTTATTAAATCAGTTTGCAATTCATAAGCAGTCTTTGCATCCATTTTAAATTCTGTTACTGTATTTGATATTATTGCAGTCTCAGCTTCTGGATCTACTGCTTCTTCCTTTGCAATTTTAGAGATATAGTCCACAATTAGAAGTTTTCCTGAAGGTGAACTGACAACTTCAATAAGATCCTTTGTAATTTCAATTTCTTCCTTTTTAACACTTTCAAATTTTGCTTCATCAGTAATTGGATATTCAACTGGTGATTCCATTAAAATATCTTTGGTTGGAAATTCCATAGTTTCTTCAACTTGCTTTAATTCAACAATATCCTCTGACTCCTTTTTTGTTTTAACATGTTCCTCCACTAAATTATGTTTTTCAATCATTTCTGACATCTCAATTCTTTTTGTAGTACTTCCCAACGTCTCTTCCATTGTTTGTAGAACACGGGCATTGTCCTCTCTGTATTCTTTTAAACCTTTGTCGATTGCCATCATCACTGCTGTTCTAAATTCTTGTGCATCCCTTTGGATTTGAACCATCATACTTTGGAATAAGGTGATCAGGTTCTCATTTTGATCAGGTATAGAATTATGTTTGAGTTCATGGAGAAGGGGTAATGGATCCTTTATTATGACCTCCGAAATTTGTTCCTCCATGTTTTCTTCTTTCACTGAGATGCTGGCATCAACATCTTCACTTTCCTTTTCTTTTATGCTGTTATCCATTTGGATTTTTAAAAGTTTGATGACAGTAATAATGCTGATCTTTGAATTCAAGCTATTTTCCTGGAACTATGGCTCACTGAAACTTTAATATAATCTTGAAAAATAGAATGTAAATAATCACTAATTCGAACGTTTGCTTCCCTTACTCTGTCCACTCTTCCCATCATGTTTTACTGACTGTGTCCTTTCTGACCTGCCATACTAAGTTTCTGACTGTTCCAAGCAGGATAATTAAATAATTGTTTCAGCTTCAACAAAAAAAAACAACTTTATTTTATTTTTTTATGTGAATGACAGATTTATTTCTTGATTCTAGCTGGTCACCCTTGGTCACTCCTTGCCTCTGAAATGGACTTAAAAAAAATCATTATTTTCAAAATTTAATACATAATTTTGTTGTGATGAATATTACTTTGCTTACAATTTTATGACATATTACACCAGTTATAAAAGTCTTCACTCTCCAAATCTCTTATATATCAAAAAAAAAAATTTTGTTGCCTAGAATTACCATGGTTCTTTATTTATTTTGAACTTGATAACGAATTTATAATGGTAATAGGTACTCTATTTCCTACACCAGGGCGCCAGTTATCAAGGTCAGCAACACTATAACACTTACAGATAGCTCTAACATATATATATATATAAATACATGTACTTTTATCGATTGGTAACACAGTGTGCCCATATGAATAAACATTAAATACATCTTATTACCACCTTTTACACATAAGGCTTATGGATGTAGTACATGGGCTTTAAACATTTTTTTTTAAACACATGAAAACAGAAACAAATTCATGTGTACATGTAAAATCAGATACAAAAAAAAATCTACATATGGTTGTAATACATGGGTTCCAAAAAAAAACTTTTACAAAATATCTATATGGTTGGAAAACCAGGTACCACAGCTAGCATTACACTTATAGTTATAAAACACAGTCTTTGGTGTTTTTTTTTTGACACTCATGAAAACAAAAAAAACTTTACATCACTTTGACCTTACTTTATGATTTATTTTACATAGTTTGAGTTTGGTATAAATCTAACATTAAGAGAAAACTGTTAAACTTAAGAGCATATACTGTTAAACTTAAGAGCATATACATAATCATTACATGTCACTATAAATTCAAACTCAGGTGAACTAAACCAACTTTTAAATATATTGGTCCGAATATATACAACTGTATCTAAGAAATATCATTTGGGGATATGAATATTTTTCAACTGTCAAATCCAGAAAAAAAAATTGTACATCTATATTGGGGAAAAACTTTTCAAGCTTTTATACTTGAGATACAACACAATTTTTCCACACATATGGGTTTCCAAGAAAATATATAGCAATGCAATACATATAAAATTTTCAAACACATCTGTTCCTACACATTGCACATACACACCCATGTACATATATATGCAGCGCTACATACACAAGTACATAGATCTTACACACACATCTATATACATTACATAATACTATATACTATTGGACAAGAGAAAAAAAACTTTGGAGAAAAAGTTGAAAAAAAAAATACATACACAAGTGTCAAACTCTTTACACTTTGCTTTAAAATAATCACAACATTATATACTCAATTAACAAGAAAAAAAAATTTCTATACAAATATTTCCGTTCTTAGCAAACATGGGAGAAAAGTAGAAAAAAAAAAATTCTACTTAACAAAACTCTGGAAATAAAAAAAAACTTACATATACATTAATATAGTAGTTCAAACTACTTTCATATTTTATACAATCTATTTAACCATATGAGTTTTCACTTTTAATTAATCTGTTTATCAAAAAAAAAAAAAAATTACAGACTATGGATGGAAAACATGGTATTCCTCTTTAATTTATTAACAAAACAGTATTTTATTTTATAAAATCCATATGAAAAAAACTAAATCATTTTGTATTCTGGAAAATTATGTATATATTAAATTGTATATAGCAAATTATACACATATAGCTAATGAATTATTCAGGGTGTGGGAATAATTACAGGCTCCACGATTGGGCGTCCAAACTCGGAAAAAAAAAATATGCAGCCTCTGTGCCGGTCAAAATCGTGTATTCATTCAACAAGACCAATAATCCAAGCAAAAGTACCTTGAATCCAACCATGTACAAGATACATATGTCAGGGCAAGGATGAATCCTAACCTATTTGCCTAAACTACTGCCTCTCTGACTAATGGATAACGTTTGTGATGACACTAGCAGTGCTTGGTTTTTATTCCGTCCCAGCTGGAGGTCATGGTTCACATAGAGACTCAAAATAAAAAGGGGGTTTATATGGAAAACCAATGATTTAGTGGATTCTGACAATTGCAGAGTGGTACAGATATGATTTGGTTGATTAGTAATGGTTTGAACCATAATAATGATAATTCTTTCTGGCAACATTATAAAGAATAGAATTTAAATCAAAGAAATATTTAAACAAATAGAGTAATGAACCTTAGAGATTGGGAGTGATGACAAACTAAGCTTATTTAAATAACAATATTAGAGGAATTTATTAAAGAATTTAGTACAAAATAAGTCGAGTCTTTGTTTATACAACTTGGTTATTTTATTATTTAATTTGTTTTGATGCAGCTTTGACAAACAATATAAAAGTTTGTTAATTGGTCGACCAAAACCAATTAGCAATAAAATATTATTAGCCCTGTTCAAGATAAATAAATCTCTTTATATATATTAAAAGATATGAAAGTGTACATTTAAAACATTATTACATTTATAATCATTTGTACATAATGAGTGTGGGAAGCAAAATAATTCTTAAAATAATTGACAATTGTACAGTCAAATTTAATTAATTAATTATTTGTTTGTGAAGGACGTGCCATCATGGCAGAGAGCATTGCAGGATTGCTACATAAAGCTATAAAATGATGATGATGAGGAGGGCAGTATGCTATTGCAAATTACAACAAAAGAAATGAGGTTTGCTATGAACCTCTGGGTGGCTTTGCTAAAGAAGTTCCTAATATGTACAGGAGATAAGAGAAATGCTAGCCCTCCAGCTAAAGCATGTCTCTAAATAATCATGATAATATTTCAATGTGTACATACATCTTAATGACAATGCTCGAAAAATCCCCTGGTATGAACCATGTCTACTTTGGGGGAGAGTGAGAGATTGGACTGGTCAGATTCCGAAGGTCCTAAGAAGTTTGTAGCAAAGCAAGAATAGCCATAATAAAGAAATGGTGGTAACTATAAATACACAATGCCCTCGACGTATATATATAAAATAATAGAATGTTACACTAATAAAAATGAAAAATAAAATTAATAATATTATTATTAAAATAGGATGTTTTGAGAAGGGTAGGATATTTTATATAAAATAATGTATCACTAACAAAATAATGAATCCTGATTCAAATCATTTGCTCCCTGACATAATGTAAAGTCCTAGAAACATTAGGTCATTAATGAAGAAATAGTAAATTATATTACGGCAAGAATTAAAACTAAACATAAAATTGCTTTCCCACTCACACGGAATATTACAAAATAGGACTTGTCTTTCATTAACACAGACGGGCATTAAATATCAAACTAATAAATTGTAAATCATACTTTTAATATTTTCTGACCAATAAAAATATATGTATGAAATATATATACTGATAAAATTCTATGATATTTTTACTCAATTGATTCACGAAAATTATTTATTCTTTCAGAAATAATTACAGGGCTATTTAAATTGAAGGTAACAGTAAGATATTTTTAAAATAAATCATTCAAAATAAATATATATATAACATACAAAACCAAACGAGCTTTCGATTAGTTAATTTACAGGAAGTAAGACTTCTTGTAATGATTTTTAAATTAAAAGAAAAATAACAGGGGGAGGATTTAAAGCTAATAGCTCATTGAATTTTGCAGTCAAATAATCTAAACAAACCGACAAAATTAATTTAATTGGCCGCATCAAAATAATGTAGTTTTATAAGAATTGATATTTTAACTTAAATAAATTTAAAAGATGCATTTTAAAACCAAGCCGTATAAACATTACACAAATATATAAAATATAAATTAATATAGATTTTGAAAACAAATAAAATCAATCAATGGCTTGCTGCAAATTGGATGTTACCTCAGAATCAATCAGTTAATAGAGGCAGTTAATACAGTCAGATCATTTCAGGCTTCCTCGACACAGACAGTCTCTGGCTAGATGTTTAAAGCACTGCAAAGGCATGAATGGGCTGGTGGAACAGACCTCTGAGAAGCAAACGACCGATCTTTTCACCCCGTCATTTCTTTAGGCACGATATATATATATGTATTCCTCACTTCTCTTCAGTAAACTCAGTAATAATTTTCTTCAATCAAATTTTCCACTATTTATATCTTCTGGTCTTATCTACAGGATTCAATCTATACTGACCACCAATTGTAATTGCTCTAAACGCTTCTCTGTGGTATGTGCCAGCTTTGGAGGGAAATTAGAATCCTACATGCCCAAGGGTTGATTTGCTAATTAAAAAACAACAACAAGCATATTAAGTTTATCAGTCATTGTACTAACAAAATCTGTTTAATTAAGGTTTAGATTAACAAAATGTAGATTTTATTCAGAAAAATTTTAGGAATTTGGTACAATGACTTTTAAATATATTTTCCATAAACTTAAATAGAAATTTACAAAATATAATTGAAATATTACATTGTTTAAATAATTGATTCTCAAGTGTACATTGATTAAAAGATAAATATAAAATGTTACTCACTAATTAATTGAAGAAAATGAACTTTAATAAAGAATTTGAAATATTTGTAACATTTTATAGATATCTAGGATTCAATTTAATTTAAGAAAATAAACACAATATACATTTTTACAAATATAAATAAATAAACTATTATAAAAGGTTAGTTAATCATAAAATACAAATTAATCAAAAGGTTATAACAATTATAAATATACTACCACCTCATATGAGATGGGTGTCAGTTAATAATGATTGGGTTCAAACCCAGACTAGTGCTGATGACATTGGCACTAGGTGAAGCAGAAATATGTGTACTAAATTTCCAGCTTCAATATATATATTACTTCATAAATAAAATATTCAATCAGATATTTCAATACAATGACAAGTACTCTTCTCAGAGCTTCTTCTTACCCAAATCATAAGAATAAGTGCGAGATTTAAAAATCCTTAGTTTTTCCTTTATTATTTTCTCCTCATATTCAAATTTTATTGGTTGAGAAATTTTTAAAAAATATTTTATTTTCCAATAGCTTTTTCTAAATATTGTTAATTTGCTTCAATTCACACTTCTCATTTTTGCTCCTGGGCCTTTTTAAAAATCTTTATAGCTTTTCTTACCAATCTCTGGTCATATTGTTTAATTTTTGTCAGAATATGTATTTTATTAAAATTGATGTCATGGTATTAATTTTGTGGGTGTGTAAATGGCTGATGAATTGGATTTTTCTCTAACTGCCAAAATCTGTTCTTCCTATCTTATATTTATTCGACGATTTATCTGTCCAATGTATGAATGTAAACAAACTACACATGAAATTTCACATACCCCATAACCCTTTAAAGAAACTTTATCTTTACAATGGTGAAATGTTTCAATATTTTTTTAAAATATAGTGTAAACTTTGTGGATATTATTTTTCTTGAAAACATTACCGATTTTATCAAATACTCTCTTTATACATGACAGAAGGGTCTTAATGTTTGAAGTATCAAAATCTTTTTTTTATTATATGAAAAAAAAACTATTAATAATCCTGTCATCAAAACTATTATGAAGAAAAATTTTTTAGTAGCAGAGATATCCTGAGAATCAGAAAGTTACTTAGTTCCAGCTAAAAATATCTTCTCCACTGAAAATAATTGTGCTTGGATGGTGTTGAGAAAAAAAATGTAGATTTTTCTCAAAGTGTGTTAGCTTTTTATATATACCATAAAATAAAGATGTGAAGAGTTTAAAAAATTAAAAAGACATCAAGTGCATACTTACCATGCAGCCAAATAACAAAGGTATCATTAACATACCTGTCACACAGATAGTTTTTTAATTGTCAAAAAAAGACTTTGTTTTTCAAGTTCTCCATTAAAACAAAGCCAATGCTGAAGAAACTAGTGAACCTATAGCTAAACTTGATGTTTATTTATACATCTGACCATCAAAAACAAAAAAAATATATTCAATAAGCAGTGTTAAATCAAACCCTCAACAAAATCAGGCAATTGAATATTTTTCAAAACTTCAATAGCATCCCTAATAAAAAGAAAAACAATATCAAAACTTACCCAAATATCAATTCTTAGTTACTTTACACTCAAGAAAATTATTTGTATCCTTAATATAATGTGTCAGTTATTTTCCGTTAGATAGAACTAAGAGACTTTCTGATAATGGCCATTTTCACCAGAAAATCACTGCTACTAAAAAAATGTTTCTTCATAATGATTTTGATTACAGGATTATTAATAGACCTTTTTCATATAATAAAGAAAAAAATTTTGATACTTCAGAAATTAAGAGTTCTGCTATATATAAAAAGAGTAACTGATAAAATTGATATGGTTTTAATAAAAAATAATATCCACACACCTTACACTACATTTAAAAAAATTAATATAATATTTCCATATCCTAAAAATAAAATTCCTTTAAAGTGTCATGCTGTATATGAAATTCAATGTGGAGTTTTTTCGCATTCATATATTGGATAGACCAATTGTAGAATAAATGTAAGAAAGCAAGAGCACATTTTGACAATTAGAGAAAATCCCAATTCATCAGCCATTTATTCACACATAAAATTAACTAAGCATGAGATCAATTTTAATAAAACGCACATTCTGTCAAAAAATAAATAATATGACTAGAGACTGCTAATGGAAGCTATGGGAATTTCTAAAAGACCCAAAAGCATAAATGAGAAGTATTAGTTGAAGGATACTAACAACATTAGAGAAAAGCTATTGGAGAATAAAATATTTTTTAAAATTTGTAAACCAATAGAATTTTAGTATAGGAAGAAAATAATAAAGGGAAAAAATAATAATTTTAAATCTCACACACATTTTTATCATTTGAGAAAAAAGCTCTGAGGAAAGTACTTTTTATCGTACTGAAACATTGGCTATTTATCTATTTTATTTTTTATTACATGGAATCTCCCAAAAATAATACTATGAACTTATCATTTATCCATAAGAATATTAGATATATATATATATATATTGTTACCGTCGGCCTATTTTTGCTTTTTTATCCGTACGTTCCTAAAAGAGATCGAGAGCTCCGAAACAAACATGACATAGCGTAAAGCTTTATTTATTTTCTTATATCGGTAATTATTCACTATCAATACAAGGGGGCGCCAGACACGATGATTTAATTATTATTTAACTTCTCGCATCACCTTACGTCATGTCAAAACGATTTCGAAGTCTAATCCCGCCCACAAGCTCCATCTCCTAGCATGGACCAATGGGGTCACTCAGGGCCACGATGTAATTGTTTCAGCAATTACTCCTTACGTAAAAGACGCACTGTACACTAATGGGAAGGAAGTTTTATTTATTAATTGAGTGATCCTAGTACTGGACTTAACTATTGGTTGTTGGCGACCAATACGACTGTTCGTTCATCCCTCCCAAACAATTCGACTTCTTAGATCATCCCCCCTATGAATTACTTTCAATATTAGCATTAAACATTTATTTATATTTTATTATAGGCCCGCCCAATTCTTAACCTATCTTAACTAAGAGTAAATAAATAAACATCGTGACTTACGGCACGATGTTGGCAAAAGACATTTTAAAAAGAAACAAATGGTTAAGTAAACAAATATAAATCTAAATTAGTGTAATTAAATGATAACTTTATTGGTGATCAAAAGAAGAAATAAAATAAGAATTTAATTGTACGAAAAGATTTGAGAAATGCTCGACTTGTTTATATACTGAACAAATTTATTGAATATAAAAAAAGCAATATTAATTCAAATTTTATTAGCACACGCACACACACGCATTCACGCACTCGCACAGAAAGAAATATATTATACATACTACAATATGGAATACAAATTTCATTTTATATCTTAAAAGTAATTGCGATGGCTTATTAGATAATAATTAAGGTCAAAGTTCATGTTTTGGAAAAGTCCTAAGATTAAATTTGATTTTATGAATGTTGAGGTTACACAAAGATAAGTTACAATAATAGGTTAAATATTACGGAATCTTTTATGATTTAATTTACGCAAGTGTAAGTTAGTTAACTATGAGATTGCCTTTAAGAGTTTACGAATGGAGTGAATGAAACATAAAGTAAAATAAATTGTTACCTAGGATTTGGATTTCGACTTCCGCTGCTTCGAATGAAATGAGGATTTGAACGTGGGATATGGCATCTTCATAATGAAGTATTCGTTTTATTCAAAGTTGAGCATAGCGTGGTCTGGACGATTCTGGTATTTCTCGGAACATTATTATTTGATCGGAGCATTAATTTCACATGGAGATGTCGTTAAATATTCATAGCTTCGGAGATATTTGGTGGCGGAGCGTCGATCAATCACTGACGGGTTTCCTAGCCCATCATGATAATCGACGCTCTCAGTATTAATTTCACAACGATCATCTTGAATATGGATACGGCGAAACGAAAGAATATTATTTTATATCAAGCTATATCAAGTAGACTATATTGAATATATCAAGCAAGCACGTTAAGCGAAAAACATATTAAGCAACAATATCAAGCCAACCATTGAATAGATTTTTCGTGATATTTATATGAGATGGATCTTATCTTAGGATCCAATCTCCCCCCAGAGTTCCATATTTTTAGAGTTGTCGTTCGGGTCCGCGTCCGATGTAAATGTTCACTCAATCCTTGTGCTTAAGGCAATTTTAGGTCTAGGCAATCTCATGTTGCAATCTCAGTTAACAAACTTCTATTCATTCACACTTTGAGTGCATACGTGTGTGCGTGTCTTACCAGAACAATACAATTTACATTAACTTAGAAGTCGAGCATTTAATCTTTTCTCAAAATCATTTCTATAAGTTTTACTTTTACTATAATTATACTTCTAAAAGAAACCCTTTTTTTAAATACCCCGTGGCGTATACAAGTGGAAATTATCTATTAATATTTATAATGGCATATTATATTTTCTTTTACTATATTTTTAGAGAATGTTATTTTATTAGTTTATACGAAAGCCTTGACTATTTAATGAGACAATTATTATCTTTATTTTTACAAATGTATTTTAGAAAATGTGGAAAGAAAACTATTAAAGGTTACAAAATATAACGTTAAGAGTATTTTATACTGCTTGAGTGTGTGTGTGTTTACATACACCGACTTTATCTCGTTATAATATATATATATATATATATATATATATATATATAAGCAGAAAATATTGCATAGATATAGCATAGATACATACACTTTATTTATAAATATTTATTAAACATTATACTCTTAGCTGAATATATTTTAGAAATTTTGACAATGTAATGCTAATCTTAAATCAACCTACTGCTACTCCAATATTATTTTGTTGATGAACACTGAAAGAGAAATCAATACTTATCAGGTATTCAATTATTTAATAGAGAATGTTTATGACTTTTATTCCTTTTTATCATATAATTTAAAATATTTGGATGTTCATTTACTTACCAATAATAATTAGATAATTAGATGGGTTGGCTATGTGAAATGCTGACAAAAATCCTAATTTAGTCTTTGTAGAAACAAAATCCTTAAGACCATCATTTTATTCCTTCAGACTTCTGATTTATGTTTATATAATTGTAATGGAGCATAGTTAATAATACCAAAAATAATGTTAGATTATCTGATCTCATATAGTCTTTAATTTATAAAATGGGGAGGACCTCAACTATAGGAAAGGTCATATGGTAAAAATAATGAACTATTTAGTAAAATAATTTGATTTGAAAGTTTAAGGAATTATCTAAGTACAACATAAACTTTTAAATGGCAGCTATTGAATAGATTATATAAAATATTTGCATTGTCTAACATTGATTAAAAAACAATTAAAGAATTTTTAAATTTTAATCTCTTTTTCTGTTATAACAAAAAACATTTTCAAACATGGATTTGAATGAAATATTTAGTAGTTGTCAAGATTCCACACAAGTAGGTATTTGGGGCTGCAATCTCTGCAGATTGAAATGAGTCAGTTTTGTTGACAATCATACTGGATAAATAAATATTCATACTGTTCAAGTACACTAAATGATAAAACATGACTATTTTCTATCATCAAAACTGAACTTTCTTTGGCATATTACCCTGCTTTGAGGTATAAATAAAATTATTGTAATCCAAATATTAAAATTGTTTTATATAATTTGTATAATGAATGATGCCTGATTCAATAAAATTTTCAATCTGAAATCAATGAAGTGGAGTACTCCAGCGTAAACGTGATAGGCGGTTTTGAGTTGTAAATACTAAAAATTGTGGATAATAGAAGTCTGAATATATTAAAATACATATATACATTTTTCAATCTATTTATATAATATCTGTACATACCTACATTAATTAATTAATTTTTTTAAAAAAACCATCACAAAAAAACATCAACGACAATTAAAAAATAAACTATAGTTTATAATTTTATAATAATATTTACAGTGTATTTTTTAGAAAAAAATTAAAACATTTTTTATATTTTCTTTAAAAAAAATTCTTTTTTTTTTTTTTTAAATAAAAAATAAATAAAAATAGATTACAATTTTGTATTTCTGTTTTCTACCTTTTTTATGATAAAATTGTGCGATTGTACAAATTGGAAAATGAATGTTTTGCCTGTATTTTCAGCGTTTGTGAACTAAAAAAAGGAAGATTTAGAAAATGAAAATCTTTTATTAATTTCTAATTTATTTTATTTTTATTTTTCAAATTGTATATAACTATATAAATGGATATTCAGAATGTGGATACTGGAAGCTCTTCTATCCATATGAGTGCATAAAATCAAAACTGAACGTAAACTTTAGCATTAGGGGTAGTTTGATGATAAAAATATATTAAATTATATATAAAAAAAATTCAAGTAAACATGTAAAATGTATATTTTATGAATATGTAAAGATCAACAGAAAGTTATTTTGTATATATTTTTTTCATGCCTTTGAATGAATCATTATTTGCAGTGTTGATAACAAAATTCTTTAATTATATCTACAAATCATTTAGAAGATAATGTACAGAATAATATATATACTCATTTTAAAATGAATTATTGGAGAATGGTTTTACTTTCATATAAGCCACAAAACATTTTGAACATAAACTCTAAACAACTGAAGCAGAATGGTAGCTGCCTTTGCATTTTGATATACTGAAAATTCCAGTTAGAGAGTATGGAATTTTATACATCTAATGAAAACATTATGAAATGTTTTGTTTTGCTACTACGTCAATTTTATATAACAATCCATTTTTAATATGTTAATCAACCTACTCAAAAAGATGTTGGCTAAGGATTGACAATAAAAAGTAGACAATTGTCCAAAACCAAAAACTGAAAGAATGGAAAATAGAATATATACTAATTCAGAGCTTGTTTAATACTCCCATTTCATTATGGATATTGATAATGGCTAGATGATTATCAGAAAAACCCATTATTTTAACAGTTACTCACTTCTGAATGAAGAATATATGGAATGGAGCTTGGGTGATCTTTTTCATGTATTTAAAGAATCTATATTGACTGCAAAATGGGATAAAGGGATCTGTATATTGCAAAGAAAAAATCATGCTAAACTAAATAAGATACAAAATCTCCATAATGCTTAAAAATATTTCTTTGAAATTGATGAAGCATTGGGCTTCTCATAAAAGACAAGAGCATTCTAATGAACATGGTCAAATATTGATTTGAATTTCAATTTAGTCATCATCAGATGTTTTCTCTGCTAATAATATTTTCTCTTTTTTTGCATCTTATGGCATGATAATCTTAAAAAGTTTGAATAGCAGAGTATTTCTGTCTTTTTGAGAATAATGCATACAAACATGGATGAATCAATATTCTCATGCATTTTCCTGAAGGTTTGTGATGATGGTGTTCTAGTTGTCTTTTTATAGTGGACTATTTCAATCATTTAATATGCTTATTGAATGTCTTCAGAAAAATTTAACATTATTTAAATATTCCATACACATCCAACTGTTAGTAATAACA